>APFE030124766.1:62050-73505 GCA_000404065.3 Pinus taeda
CATTCTATACATTTCATAATCTTTGAATGTTTTGGATTCTAAACCCTATGAAATATTTCCATTAACAAATAGTCAAAAGGAATAGGATGACATAGAAATCCTATAGTTTTTTTTTTTTTTTTTAACTTTTTAATTGCAATTTAATGATATAATTTATGATTGGATTTTAAATTTTAGTTATTTACTACATGTATAGATGGAATGTTTTAGTGCCTTAAGAAATTTCTAATAGCTTGATTTCGTTCATATTAGATAGTTGAAATTTATGATTTTAAAAAATAGCTATTATATTGTAGGAAAATTTTATCGAAAGAATACCTCAAAAGATAAGAAATTTGTTTCCATTTATAAACAACCAAGTATATATCAAACATTTTTAGCATTTTTGTAATTCAATTATGAAAAAGTATTGTAGATATTTTTGATATATGATATATATATGTATAATATATATATATATATATATATATATATAAGGTAATGTGAGTTTTGAATGACTAGCACACTTAACTTATGGTTTGAATAGCTACTTTAAAAATTATCCAAAGATTGTTCCTAGCTTGGACTATACCAACTCTTAGTATCCTTTAATCTTTTCCCACAATGTTTCAAAAAATAACCCTTTTCTCATAAATTTTATTAACATATTATATTCTTCATATCATGAAATCTTATTTATATTATTAATTTATATTCTTATAATTTTATTATTATTTTTTAAGCCAAAATGAAAATTTTTATATTTATATTCAAGTTTGTGCTGGAGAATAAATAGTTTAGGTATTTCATATCAATATCAACAATATTTATTTGTATTCCCTCTTTTATAATAGCGTTAAAAGAGCGTTAATATCTCTTTGATGAGGCACAAAATTTCAAGCATAAAAAAGGAGATATTGTAAGTAAGTTAGCAGCTTACAAAACTTCCTTACAAAAAAATTTATATAACATTCACCTACTACTTTATAATATAATCTTTTAAATCAATCAACTTGTCCTCGTATTTGGGAAGGTTCATTTAAATCGATATATTTAGGCTATTTACCAAAGCCTTGAGCTCTTTTATCTAGTGCAAAGTAGATTTAATTGGTCTCTATTTTATTTACTTTTCTTTTAATGGTTCAAAGTTATCCATAACATAAGAAGTAGATGTTATAAGCTCATATGGATTCAATATTAACTTAGAGATAATGAGTCTATGTACGCTGAGGAATGACTTCTTTATAGTTGCAACTCATAGATTCCTCATTATTGAAATGGATAAATTTTTGAATTTTAACTTCAAAGTTTATTATGAAGTGATTTAAAGGACATAGTAAGGTATAAATATAGTTATTTTATTCTAGTACATCTTGCAACAAAAAAATGGATATTCTAACTTGTTACTAGTAGTGACAAGGAATTCCATCAAAATAAAGACGAGGGCAAAAGGAAAATGAATTATGATTTCAAAAACTCTAACACAGGGATGAATATTAACCATATTGTGAAGTTTCATATGAGAAAATTTGCTGGTAGGGATCCAGTAACATGGATACTACAAATGGAGCAATTCTTTGGTCTACCCGATTTTCAACACACACAAAATGTACACATTGCATCTTTATATTTTGAACCCAATTAATTTGCATGGTATCAATGGTTTTATTCTCATAAAGCGCTAATAACTTGGACAATTTATATGGAAGAATTGATAGCACATTAAGAGGATAGATACATGAATACCTTATTTTGCCACTTGATGAGTCTTAAACAATGGGGTTCAATGGCAGAGCACATGAAGGATTTCCAGAGATTGAATATCAAAGTGCCTGATATTGGAAAGGAACATATGATTGATGTCTTCATATGGATTTTAATGGATAATATCGAGCATGAGGTTCACCTTTGAGAACCTAGTTCATTAGAAACTGCATTTAGGGTGGCAAGAAAACTTGAATGAAAATCATGGTTATGATGTCTGTCACTCACAACAATAAAAGTGGAAGTGTTATAGCTCCTAGTTTGCCACAGCCTAAAAAGTTGACACCACAACAAGGCATATTAAATCCTATGGAAGTGTTATAGGCCAATTAGAAAATGGGAAATTAATTTTTCAAAAATTATAAAATTATTTTAATAATCTAAGGAAAAACATAAATCACATAAAATTTGAAAATTTTAATTATGCATGAAATAATTTTTTTAAGTAATAAGGTCTCTTAGGAAAATAATGAATAGTTAGGTCAAGTGAGTACGAGGTGTTACCTATAGTTCTTGGTGGAGGAAAGATAGGAAATATGAGTTATCAATTTATGTTCTTATGTTGTAAAATTTATTATGACTCCTTAGAAAAAAATAATGGGAAAAGAAAAAGAGTAAATTTACGATGAGTTGGAAGAAGCCATGATGACCCCTTTTGACTATTAAACCAGGGACATTAAATATAAATCTAGGTCACCTTATTTAGAGACTAATGACCCCAATCGTGTAGACTGATAAACCTTAAATGCTTGGTCAAATGAGGATACTACTTTAAGACACTAATTTTATGAACTAATACCCACACTACATGAAGTTTGTAGTGATTTTAATTTCCTTTCCAAATATGATACTAGTCAATAGGAGAGTTTTACTAGTTTTCATTTCGTTAGAGATATTCTATCTTTGATTATTTTGAGTAACATCTTGATCCATGTGGATATTGGTGGCACTCGCCTATTACACCTAGACGTCCAATTCATTTTCATCTGTTTCCTTGTTTATTTCATCATTTACTATTTTTAGCATTTTTTCGAGTCTTGAAATTCTGGACCATTTTTTACCACCCCCCACCCCTCCGCCCCCCAACGACGTTTTTTTAACATCCACAATAGGTGTGTGCTACATATCCTGTAGTACTTATAGAGACCTTTCCAACAAAGTATCATACACACAAAATGGAGATAATATGACCAAGTTACGAATCCAGAAATTTGTTTGCCTAACTAGCCCCAACGGGGCCCACAAACTCTTGTTGTTCCATCTCCTCGGGTTAGGTTTTTGGTTGTTTATTGTTTTCCCATATTATTCAATAATAAATAGGCCCTTGAGCCTCATTTTAACACATTTAAGAGGCACATAGCTACCACATCTCTTCTCATAGATAAGCTACCATCACCTAAGCTAGTTTATTTCCATTCTATTTGTAAGAATATTTTAGTGTTTTGATATTAATGAAATGAAGTGTTATTTGTGCTACATCTCTCTATTTATGGGCATACCTATAATTTTTCATGTTCCTGCTTATGCTCGGATGAGTGGTATCAAAGTGATCTTCTCTTTCTCTATTTTTCTATGCATGTCCCCAACGAGGTTAAGCTATGAGGAGTTAAGGATCAAGCTAGTTGAATGATTGCAAGACCAGCCTTGCAAACCTCGATGACCTCCCATGGCGGAAGAAAAGAAAGACCAGGGGTAGGAGGTACTTTAAAAATATTTTTCGAGGAAGCCCTTGAGTGATAAAGGAACATGATGATGGATAACATTTCCTAGATCCTTTGATGGCTACACACAAGAAACTCATCTTCAACCAACAGTCACTCTGAAGCTGCCACACCTTTTATGGTACAATTTAACTTCGATACTCCCTTATTTGAGGGCCAGATAGATGGAGATACTATAGATAAATGGTTGAATCTGTTGGAAGGATATTTTTCACTTCATTACTTTTCCAATTAGAAAAATATTACTTTATCACTTTTGAGAGCCGCCTTATACGCCAAGGACTAGTTTGAAAGATATTGTGAGTAAAAGCACGAGACAAAATCCGCACTGTTTTCAGCCGCACCCACTTGCGATTCTTTCCAAGATTTCATCAAGGAACAATATTACCCTATCGGGACGTATGAATATAAATACATAAATACAACCATGGTACCATAAGGAAGGGACCAAGATGTGTTAAAGTTCACAAATGTTTTCCGACCCTCTACAGAAATTTCGATATTAAGGATTATGAGCAGCATTTGGTACTCAAGTACCGCGGTTGTTTACAAAATTATATCTAGGAAAAGATGGAGTTCGTGGACATCTCCTCGCTCGATGCAACATATCGATACACTATCAATATTGAGAAGAAGTTTAAAGATAAGAAGCAAGATTTTTGTTCTCTGAATCCGAAGCAAGGAAAATGTGCTCCAAAACCATAGAGAAAAATCCAAACGCAAGGCAGGGAAACCCAAGAAAACCTTCCAAAACAATAAGTAAAGAACAACACCACAAAGATAAATAAGGACATGGGAAAATGGTGTGAGTGCCATAAGAGCTCCACTCACAACACAAGTGAGGGTTGGGCCAAGCAGTCATGAGTGGTCGATCTAAAGGCTTCCAAATCAAATGCATGTTTTGACTATCAGTCGAAAGCCCATAAGGGGAGGGAAAAAGTGAAACAAATCATTGACAAAGAGACCAGTGCCACTGTGGCCACCACCAAGATCTAGAAGAATGAGCCTAAAGATCTAGAGGAGGGGGGATACCTCTTCCACTCACAGATGTGGGTGAAGGGTTCTCTGCTAGAGTTCATTGTCGACAACATGAGACAAAATAACCTCACTTCAATAGAGGTCATGAAGCAGTTGGGTCTATGGATGATAGCACATCAACAACTTTACACCATAGGGTGGCTTCACCAAGAACAAGATCTCCTCGTTAACCATTGTTTCGTCTTCCCTACAATGTCAAGAACTTCACGGATGAGGTACTATGTCATGTTGCTCATCTCGAAGTTTGTGATGTATTATTAGGCTAACCACAGTTGTGGTAGAAATATCTTGTATATGAGTCTAGAACTTGCTATGTGATTATTACTTTGGGTAATAAGTTGTACAGGATACTACAGGTAGCCCTGCCTACTGCCATATCTTCCTTCACTACAAAGAAATGCAGTAAGATGATTCGTCCTCAGGGAAAAATAAGGTTATGGACACGACTTGGAGAGAGGGCTCCTTTGCACAGTACTAGAAGATTGTCAAGGTCATGGAGGAGTACAAGCACATTTTTTCGAGACCTACAACTGTGCTTCTACACTACCAGGTCAAGCACTCCATTGATCTAACCCAGGGGATATTTCTACATAATGGAGAAATCTATCAATGCTCCATTCTATTGTGATGAGATGAAGAGGTAGATTCCGAAGCTATTGTATAAAGGGAATGTAAATATAATATCATCACCTTGTGGTAGCTCGATTTCTTTGATACAAAAGAAGGATGAGACCTAGAGACTCTGTATTGGCTATCAGGTGCTGAACAAGATCACTATTTAGAATAGGTACCCAATCCCATGGATTGATGATCTTCTGGACCAGGTCAAGGGAGCCCAATGTTTCAAAAGATTAACTTGAAGTAAGGTTATCACCAACTACCTATTGAACCCTTTGATGTGTGTAAGACTGCCTCCAAATCCAAGGAGGGCCTTTTCAAATGGTTGGTCATGCCTTTTGGTTGACGAATTCCCCAACAACCTTCATGAGATTGATTGATGACATATTGCAGCCCTTCACTAAAGAATTTGTGGTGGTAAATTTAGATAACATCTTGATATTCATCTAGAGTTACGAAGAGCACCTCCAACATATTCGATAGGTCCTTCAAACCCTATGAAAACAGAAGTTGTTTACCAATTTCAAGAAATGCACTTTTGGCATGACCAAGGTTCAATATCTCGGGTACATAAATTATGAGTAGGGTGTACATGTGGACCTAGTCAAGATACAAGTCATTCGGGATTTCCTATCCCCAACCACTCTAACAAAGCTCCACATCTCTCTGGTACTTGCCAATTTCTATGGCAAGTTCACATTGGGGTCCTGTCATATCACTTTTCCTTTAAGTCAAGTCACCAAGGGTGGAGCGAAATATTTTTTTTTTGGTTTGAAACCCAACAAAAGGAATTTTCTGAGTCGAAGCATCACCTTTGCTCTATACCAGTACTCACATTATCAAACCTGCAACAACCATTTGAGATTGAGACACATGCCTCCGACTATTCTATTGGTGTAATTCTTACTCAACAGGGGAATGGAATGGCTTACCATAGTGAGATAATTTTAGACACAGTCCAAAAGCATCCCACTTATGACAAAGAAATGTATTCCATTGTGCAGGCTTGTCGTCAATTGAATCATTACATTCTAGGGAAGGAAACAATCATCCACACACACCCATGACGCCTGGAATTCATATAGACACAAGGGAAGTTGCAGAACAATGTCCATCATAAATGGTCCACATAACTGCAGTAGTTCCACTGAACATTAAGCACAAGAAGGGAAACACCAATACTTTGTTTTACTACCGCACGCAACCATCAATCATGGCATTGATCACTATGTTTGACTTTTGTGGGCACGATACTTGGAGGTGGTCGTATCTTTGCAAAAATGATCCAAAATTCAGTAGCACATATCAGACACTCCTGGAAGGGAAGAAAGATCCAAATTTTCACCTCCATGATGAATTTTTATGCCACTTGGGACACATTTTTGTTCCTTCAAGTGAGCATTCCATGATGATTTCAAAGGTGCACTAGATTCAGGTAGTTGGATGTTTCGATGTAGAGAAAACAATGGAAGTAGTACAAAAGTATTTTTATTCGCTAAAAATTTGTCAGGATGTTGGGAAGTACATTAGATACTACACCACCTATGTTGTTTCTAAACCAACCATCAAGAATAAAGGCCTATATACTCCTCTACCTCCTCTTAATCTACCTTTGGAATCCATCATAATGGATTACTTGTCAGTCCTTCCTTCTACTAAGCATGACAATAATTGTGTTTATGTGGTTGTCCACAGATTCTCTAAGATGGCCATCTGACAACCTATAAGAAGAGTATCACATCAAGTGCCATTGCTAAGCCATTCTTTTCACAACTTTGGGTACACTTTATGATCCCACAGTCCATTATCTCATACTAGGAAAACAAATTCCTAAGTGAATTTTTGTCAACTCTTTGGTCAATGCTGGGCACCAAACTTACTAAGTTCTTGATGGTCCACCCCAAAAATGATGGACACCAAAATTAAATCTTGAAGCATCTACGCACATGGGATGTTAGCCTCCCCTATGTCCAGCACATCTACAATAGAGCTCTCCATAGCTCAATGGGCCATAACCCCTTTCAAGTAGGATTGGGTTTTTAGCCATTATATCCCACTGATATTCCCATACCATTTGTAGCTCCTCAGGCATATTCAAATTGTATCCAGTTCGATGCTGACAGGGCTAACAAATTCATCAAGAAAATTCAACACGTCTCTCAGTAGGTCTAAGATATATTAGATAAAACAATGCTAGTATAAGCAACACCATGATGAGTATCAAGTGTCACATAAATTCAAGGTGGGAAACAATGTTTGACTACATTTACAGAAGGAGTGCCTCACCGGACCCCACTTCAATCTTTAAAAACTTCAATATGGGCCATACACCAGCATCAAGGTTGTAGGGGACAATGGCTTTCAACTCAGCATCCCATCGTTCCTTGGTATACATCTGGTGCTCAATGTCGACCACCTTCAGCCATTCTTTCCACCATTTTTGGATACATCCGAAATTGCAGAACAACTCACACAAACAAAACTAAACCGGGACTTCATGGAAGAAGCCACAACTAATCATCTTATGGACACATAGATCAATAACAGTCACCAACATAGGATCCAACTATATCGAGTTGTCAAATCAGGCCAACTCCTTCACGAGGAAAATTGGTTCACCAGGGAGGAGGTTGAACATAAATTTTGTCACCTCATGGACACTCTACATGTAATGGGGACCATTGTTTCCTAAGGAGGGAGGAATGATCCGAGAAAATTTTGGTGGCCACCTGCCTATTCCATCTAGATCTCCAAGTTAGTTTCATTTGTTTCCTTATTTATTTTAGCATTTATTATTTTTAGCACTTTTTTGGATCCTGAACTTTTGGAGAATATTTGACCCCCTAAATAACATTTTTCAAGGTTTGTAGTAGGCCCGTGCTGAAAAATCATATATTACATGGGGAGATATTTCTGACAAGGTATCGTATGTGCTAAACAAAGATAATGTGACATAGTTGCGACCCTAGGAAGCTGGCTGCCCAAATAACCCCAAGGGGGCCCTCAAACTCTTTGTGTTCCATCTCTTTGAGTTAGGGTTTTAGTTTTTTAGGGTTCCCCCTTGTTGTTCCATAATAAATATTCCATTGAGCCTTATTGTAACATAGTTTAGAGGCATGTAGCTGCCACATCTCTTCTCAGAGATAAGCTATAATTGCTTGCTCTAGTTTATTTTCATTCTGTTTGGAAGCATATTTCAGTATTTTGATATTAATGAAATGAAGTGTTATTTCTGTTGCATCTCCATATTTATGGTTATATCTATATTTTTCTATGTTCTTTCTTAAGTTTGGATCACATCCCTTTGTTGGATTTATAGATTTCATAGCATCTTTTTGAAATAAAAAGCTTAATGAGCCATATGAAACAACAACCTTTAAAATCAGTGGAAAAATAAAACTTAATGATGATATGGATATGGGAGACCAATCAATGATAGATCCATTTTAAATGAAGAGAATTAGTTCAAATCAATTGATAATTTAAACCAGAAAAAATTCATTGGAGCATGTATCTCCATGAACCCTAATTTTAGTAAAAGATTGGTTGGCTTGGGTGCTTCTGATTGAAGAAATATAAAGTTATCTTGCTTCAGTACTACAATTTGGGCCTCAATCCCTTCTATTGCATAAATGACATGTTGGGTTAGATGTTAAGTAAACTAGTATGAACTTTCTTAGTGTGAACATTCTCCTAGTACGAATTTGTTTCCTAATTTGTGAATGATTGTGTTGTTTGAAGCCGTATTGAAGAAATGCTAATAGTTTAAGTAAATTTTATCTACAATTATCTTTCTTAGTGTGTAGATACTATGGTGTGGATGAACATTAGAAGGGTTAGAAGTGAGGAAAGGTCTACTAGAATTGATGGATATCAGAGGACTATTCAACCTATGAGCGAATTTCTTTTTTTTTTGTATGTTTCTAGTACTTTGGGCACACTAATACAAAACTTAATTATTTAATTATGCTAAAAAGATATGTTCTAAAGAAACATCTATGATGTAGAAAGGCAATGCAAATGGAAACATACAAAACTACTAGCTAGAAATAAGGTTTAGGGTTTAAAGAGAATTTGGATGGATTTGTGCGTAAATTATGCTATATCTATTTAGAACTCAAGTACTCGATACATAAAGAACCTAACCTAGACATGATTAATGAAAATAAGGAGAAAAAAGTAATTTCCAGTTAGACTCATTAGTCTCACTCTATAAATAAAATTTTCTCCTTCGAAAGTTTTGTTCCTAAGACATAGGGAAATGACATTGGGTCTATAGAACAAGAATCCCTATGTGACTCTTACCTAATTTGTCTCGTATAAAAAATTATAACTCATAAACCATGACACCTATAATTATAACAATTGTAAGTTTAAGTATTGGAAATAGACCAAAAAGTCCCCTTGAAAATGATATTATGAACTACACTCCTTAGTATGGAAAGGGTACTCCACACTTCAATATTTTAAAACTAATCAAGTATAAGTAATAAATTAGAATGAAAACCACACTTAATTTCTAAAAAATATTTTTTTTTGGAGAAATATTGTCTTGTAAAATATTATAATATCATATTAATCTAGATCACTCATCCTTATATTATATAATTGATGGTAAAAGTTATGTTAGCATTTTTTCTCTCAAAGGAAGCCATGTTTTGATTAAGGAATTATATTACACTGGTTTGTTATTCATACTGTACTTTAATTGAAATAAAAAATACTATCTGCAAGAGAAGAGAAGATTATAGTCCATATGTTGTAGGTTGTAATAACTTTATTATTTTATAGAATAAAAAAAACAACTAGTTATTTCTGGATAGGCATAACTTAAATTAAATAAATTCTAAAACTCTATTTTTTACTTCTTCATTCATTTAATTTTATTCTTCCCTCATATTATTCATAATAATTTTTCGAAAATACTCACTAGTTATGGCTTATAGAAAAACGTTATACGTTTTGAGTAACAATTTATGAAGCCACAAGAAAAAAAATTAATTCAAGAGGATGTATAATTAATTCCTACTTCCAGTGAATCTTTAAATTCACGGGGTTTTCCGACTTAAACTACGAAAAAAAATAAAATCCGAAGGCATGGGAGATCTATAATATCTTAAATTAATTTAAGATTCCTTGGACAAAGACTATTACAATCCACGTAAATCGGGTTTTTAAACCATGCGTCCATGTTTTAATTATTGAGCTTGAAAGGGAGAGTTTGTCCATGTTTTCAAGGTCTCCATGGGTGGATCCACATACTCATGTTTTTGGTGCAAGAAAATTGCGAAATTCCTTCATTTTTATGAGGAATAACCATCTAAGATTTTATTAACATATTTTTCTTATATATAGTTTGTCGCATCTACCTTTAATGTATAAATAATTATCTATTAGGGAAAGGAGAGTAAAAAAGAATATATATTTATAGATAATGAATTTTTTCATTATAATATAAAACTTGTTACTAAAGCTGGCAAGGAGAGGAGAGTTCGAGCCAGAGAGAAAACCATTTTCCTTCCTTATAGAAAATATTAAAAATTTAACTTTTTAAGTAAACCAAGAAATTTTTATTTTAAATCAAACATAAGGTATTGAAAATAGTAGTGTGCATGAAGTATTAATTTAGCTAAATGTTTATGTGCTCTAAAAATATCTTGTAGATCCACCTCTTGTAGATCCACCTACTGCTAGCATATAGAACATAGAACCATTATACTTAAAAAAAACCATGTTAAACAGAACATAAGGCCATGAAATGTATTTAAAATACTAGTGTGCATGAAGTACTAATTTCACTAAATATTTATATGCTCTAAAATTATCTATGTATATTTAGATATTGCTTCCATATAGAACATGGAACCATTGTACTTTCAAAAGTTTCATTGATATCAGTTCTAATTCCAAAGATAACTCGAGACATGTTATTTTCATTCCGAATTCTAACCCGAATCATATGATGTTGATTCTTATATAACCGAAGCTCCATACAAAATTATTCGTTCAGGAAAGACACAAGCTCCATGCCCCTTCACCCAACACACATACCCTATAAAAGAAATTATATATTAGAGATTATAATTTTTAATTAAATTAAATTTTATAAATATAATTTTCATATTTAGATTTAAATCATTGAATAAATATAGCTTAAATCAGTTACTTTTTAAATGTTTATCTATTTAAATTGTATTATTATTTAGTATAAAAATCGTAAAAAGAAATTAATGAGGTTACTAGTTATTAATTAGTTATATAGAATTATTTGTTAAGCAATGAGTATTGAGTGTATTATTGAAAGATTATGAGAAATTAGTGACTACCTCGTTGAA
>APFE030124766.1:74309-88079 GCA_000404065.3 Pinus taeda
ATAACTAAAAAATTTATCTAATATATCAAGAATATTATAACAATCATTAAAACGTGTTTAGGAATTATCAATACTCTAATACCATAAAGAAACAAGTGGCATTAATGTTTCAGCTTAACATTAAAGTTGATATATTGTTTTTTAGTAATGACTAGAAATCGTATCTAATATAACAAGAGTATTATAACAATCATTAAAACTTCTTTACAAATTATCAATAAAGAAACAATGTGTCATTAATGTGTAACAGGAATATTATAACAATCATTAAAACTTCTTTAGAGATTGTCAATAAGCTAATACCGTAAAGAAACAATGTGGCACTAGTGTGCAGCCAGGAATAAAGTTGTCCTATTCATTTTTTACTAAAGATTAACAACCTTCGATAATGTAATTAAGATTAAGAATATTCCACAATCACTAAAACTTATAAACAAATCATGAGTAACCCTAACATAAAAAATAAATAGAGTTATTCTCAAGTTCACCTAAATTATTTTTAAATTAATATCCGGTAGTCCATCCATTGACACATTCCTTTTCATTAGATTCTTTTATAAAATGAATATTTTTTAATGCAAAATGATTAAAAAAAATTGAAGTGAGAAATTGTTTATAAAATTTATAAAAATAAAATATTATATAATTATCACAATTATATTAATAAATGTTGTTGATATAGGCGGATAAGCATATATTAATTACATGCAGAACTAACATTAATAAATGTGGTTGAAAAATGTGGATAGGCATTAATGGTAGTTGCGGAGCCACATTAGTAAATGTGATTGGAAAATGTTCATAGGCATTAATGGTAGATGCAAAATCACATTAGTATGTGGTTAGAAAATATTGATAAAATTAATAATATAAATCAAATATTAATCATATAGTCGTGCTACAAATAGAGACAAAATGGATTGTGATGAATGGAATTGCAGAGTTAGATGTCACCATTCAATAGAAAGAAGAAAGAAAGAAAGAAATTATTTTAACGTCTACGAGGCTAAAGATAGCCTATGGGACAGATTGCTTCTTCATCTGCTTGATCATTTGGCCCCTTTTTTGTGAATATTCACAATAATTTTTCTCAGTTTTTGGAAAAAACCACTCGCTACATAGATTATCCCAAGAGTTAGCTGCTAGCATATCTGTATAACTTTCCCTGTTGTCTTTGAAGGCCTCACAATCTAAAATGAAATGTTTTTCTCTTTCCACTTTTCTTGAAGAATAAAAAAGTCATACTCTTTCCTCGTACACTTCCTTTGGCCTTTTCCAGTGCCCTATTTCACAACAGAGTTGATGAGAATTAGTCCTTAACTGAGAAATAAGAATTTTGGCTCTCCAAGAGATATTGGCCTCTATGTATGCTTTTGGTTGATGATTATGAGTGGGATTAAACACTTCAATATAGTAATTTTTCTTTCTTCCTAGCTCCTTATCCCAAGTATGTTTTTGGAACCTTTCCATAACAAGAGCTTTTATCTCTTTGTTGTTTATGAGACACGCGTTCAAGAAAATACTCCATTTACTAAAACATTTCTTATTTTGCTGCATCGAAGTTCTTTTGCTCTTGGAAAATCTACATTAAAGACAACCTTAGGCCATCTACTCTCTTCCATTTGCTCAATTTTTCTTAAATACCTTATGACTCGTACCATAGCAATTGCTTCAGTAGGAGAAGTCCCTATTTCACTTAACAAGATATCATAAGGAACTACACTTTTAATCGCAAATCTTTTTGTAAACAAACACTTCTGAATTTTCTCAATTTGTCTCCACTGCATGTTGGAGGTACTGCTAGCCCACAGTTCACAACTGTAGACAATCATCGGAATCACTAGAAGCCTAAAAAGAGTTTGGGTGGTCTTCTAGTCCCATTACTCTACCTCTATACACCTATCTTGAAAATCATAAAATTCTTTCCAACCCCCCAAAGTTCTTTTCTTTCTACAACCGTTCTGGCTTAGATTTTTGTCGAAGTCAATTTCAAGGTATTTGTGGTCAACAAGTTCTTCTAAAATTTTTCCTTCAAAGTAGAATTTATGCTAGTTATGTTTTCTTTTCTTAGAGAAGAGCACTACTTTCGTTTTGCTGATATTGACTTGCATCCCCACACATCTAAAAAAATGCTCTAGGTATAGTAAGTTCTCTTGCAAACCAAGAGTCGATTTAGCAATCAGAATAAGGTCATCTGCATAGAAAATAAGCCTTATAACAAACTTGCACGAATAGATACCATCACCCCCTTGGGAATTTTACCAAATCCTCAAGCTTGTCGATATATAAACGAAAAATGGTAGGAGACAGTGGGAAACGTTGCTTGACCCCGATATCACTTCTAAAACTTTTAGAAATGCCTGCTGAAGTTCTAATTTTGACTTTCACCCCTTCATACAGTCTATGCACAACTGCTCTCAAATGTTTAGGAACCCCATGTTCCTCCATTCTCTGCCAAAGTTTATCCCTAGGAAACGAGTCAAACACTTTTTTGATATCAACAAAGCAACAAAAAACTTCTTCCTTTTTATCCCAAAATTTTTCAATGATGTGCCTTAAAGTTATCAAATGATCAACTGTGGAATGTTTAGGTCTAAAACCTGCTTTCCCTTTAGCACGCTTATCTCTTTCCTTTACCGAATTGCTAATTTTGTTTTTTAGCATGCTTCCAAATAGCTTTGCAAACAAATGGTTTATCATGATGGTCCTATAATTGAAGGGATTATTGAGGTCACCGCTCTTGAAAAGAGGTATTGCGAGACTAGTTGTCCAACCTATGGGGAGCCCTTGTTGTATGATGTTATTGAATATTCTTGTAATGTGAGGTGAAAGAATCTTTGAACCCCACTTTAGATATTCTACTTGGAGTTCAGTTAAGTCTTTTTATTTTCCAACACCCAACTTCTTGATACCCATATCTACCTCTTGTACCGTCAAGAGTTCAGTATCAATGTTGACCAAGGGGGGAGGATCAACCTTGGGAACCAACTCATAGATTTGTCTTGCATAGTTAAACCATTTAGAAGTTGTAATATTATTTCCAATTTGTATATTTCTCGGTTGGACCTCCTTCTAAAATAATTTGGGATTATTTCTCCCAAGAAAGATTAGTTCTTCCCTGCTTGAAACCATGAAATCATCCTTTTTCTTGCTTAATCACTGCTTGTAAGATTTGAGCTTTATTTTATCCTTGTTTCACTCTTTCCACATTCTCCTTTCCTTTTTGCATTCCTCATCAAACCAAGCATTAAATAGAAAGAAATTTGTTTCATACTTCTTAATTTTTGTTATTTTGCACTTTGCAAGTGCGAATTGGATTAAATGTGTTAATTCATCACCATGAAGGATGTGAATTGTAATTTTCTCCTTCTCAAATGGCCTCTCTAGCGTCATTTTGAGGGTATTACAATTTTCTGGGGTCAAAATAATTCTGTCCAATGGGAGATTTTTTTAGACATGATGAATTTTTTACTCTAATTGTTTCTTTCCAATCCAAGAGAAACATTAGTAAATTGTCTTGTGATTTGATTTCAAATCCCACAGCTGATCTCCAACCAAATTTTTTTCCATTTTCTCACACAAACCATGCAAGAAAATTACATAATCTACCACACTTGCTTCATTGTAAGTATTGCAAGTGAAATTACCGGACTTTGCCCATCTAGTCAAGCCATTACGAATGATTAAATCAAAGGCCCCACATAGAGTAAGTAATTGGTCACTAAAGAGATTGCAGCCCTTGTCCTTTGAAATTATTTCCCACTGATGACTACTTTCTTCTATAAGCCAAATAGGGTCACAATCATCTTTACAACAAAGAATGCTAGCTTTCTCACTTACAGTCTTAGCATTGAAATCACCCAATATAAGGAATGCACCTAGCTGCGAATATGTTAAAATATCCAATTTTAAAGCCACAAATGGATCTTTGTGGTCAAGCCCTTTACCTTTGTAGATTTAAACCTGTGGTGTAAAATAGCATGCTGCAATTTTGACGTGGTTTTTATTTTCTAATATTTTAAATTAAATGAATTGCTTATTTGAGTCTTCTTTTTCTAACTGAATGAGATGACCTTCTTTATCCCTTACTAAAACCATGATACCCCTGTGGCCTTTGTCATTCCTTGTTGCCTTGTTCCACACTGCCATCTTCCAATATCCTTCAAACAAAGGTGTCTTGCACCCTTCATGCTCATGTGTTTCTATGAGACAATTATGTCTCTATTTTCTACAGTAGGCCCTAACCCAAGTCCTCCTCTCCATGGGTAACCTCTACAGTTCCAACAAACGAATCTTAAGGAAACCTAGGTATGACTTGATTGCTATTTAATTTGACATGCAAGACTCACATTTGAGTCTTTGTCCTTGTTTTCCCATACCAACCTTGCTTTCTGATTTCCTGTTGAGGAGTTAGTTGCCACTTCTTTATTACCATCTTGTTGATTTGTTTTGAAAGGAGGTCCGAATTGCGCTATCACACCTTTGCCTTTATAAATCCATGCTCTCTTTCCTTCATCTCTTGTTGCCCTAACTTTTAAAATTTTCTTCCTTCTTTCCTCGTGTTCTTTTACAGTTAAATCTTCATCTAGGAAAAACAAGAACCCCTCAAGAGATGTTTCTGCTTAGAATAACATATTTATCACACAAGCTAGGCATAATGACTTTTATGGGCTTGGCTCTCTCCCCGTTAAACTTACCCACTCTCCATGCTTGGCGTATTTGTCCTTGCCATAACAAGTTGTTTTTCAAGAAGTCTCGTGCAATGTCAAGAATACATTGATTTTTCCCATAATATTTCACCCCTTTAATAATTATGTTTTCTACCGTATCTTGTTTTTCCTTGCCTTCACTATCTTGCATGTTGTCAACCTGAATATTTGTTTCTCCTTCCTAATTAGGAGAATTACTAATAACTGGAGCCCAAGTTCTAAAAACTTTGGTGGAATCTCCTTTCTTTTTTCTTCTCTTACATTGTTTTCATAGTTGTTTATTTGGGTAATCATTTTCCCTTTATCCTGGGATGATTTCACATTCACCACCGGTGTACTTTCCACTACAAATTTATTTATGTTCTTCACATCCGCCTTCATGCGTTGCCAATCTGTCTTCCCTATCAAGAAAGTTTCCTATAGCAATGCCACTTGTTCCCTTAAAATTTTATTGCTTTATGCTAATGCCTTGTTCTCAGTCGTTATTATATGAATTTCATGATCTCTTTCCTACCATTTAGCTTCTAAAATATCCAACCTTTGTTTTGTATTTAATGATTCTTTCACATAAAAATCATATAACCAAGTGAGAGGTGTGGATGTGGAACTATATAACGTAAAATCATCAATGACTTTTCCTTTGAACTTCTTGTTGCCAAGTGCTTGTGGAGGAGATTTGTATGAGTGCTTTTTGCGAAGGGCTTGATTACTTTTCTTTTTAGACCATTTCTTTTTTATTTTCTCTCATTTTAGATGAACTATTCTTCGTTTTAAAATGCCTCAATATTGCTTAGCATTGACCCAAACCAACTTCCAAACTTTAACGGATGAGGCAATTTTCACTTGTCCCACTCACATTAAATTGAAAATGATATTAAATTAGAAATAATGTACAAACTGAGAAAATATAACAAATTTCTAATATATAGAAGTTTGAATCTTATTGTTTCTGGCTATGAATATCAATATTCAATACCAATTTTCTATTTATTGTATTGCAAGTTATGAAAGAGACCATACATAGTGATATAAATATTGAGTTCATACGAAACACGTAAGATAATCGACAAAAGAGGACAACCTCATATTGTTTCGAGGCTCATAAATCTAGGTCACTTTCTAGAATTTCATTGATTCGGTTCAACTGAAATCACACATTTTCAAAGCACGTGAGGATGGTAGTCAGTTCGTAGTAACTTGTATTGAGATGAAATAAATTGAAATCTATATTTGGAAATATAATTTTTTCGCCCATTGAAATTGATTAGTAATATTTTCATTTACCATTTGTTATAATCGAAATGTGGCAACCACTGTAAACTTTTATGCAAATCAATCTGCTTTGGTGAAGTGACTTATCATTTAGTGAAAAATGAGAAATATACCATCAATTCAATATTATATATTTTAATTGTTAAAATCGTTTTGTTATAATATCTATTTTCATGGTTTTTCTTGAAAAGAAATAACTTTTTTTCTTATTTTTTGACGTTACAGTTTTAATCTAAATAACAATTACAGAAATTTTTATGTATTTCTCTGACCAAGAGAAAAATTCGAATTAAAAGAATGAAAAAATCATTAATTTTCATCTGCTAATTTTTAATACCACGGCTTTACGATGTTTTCTTTGCCAGTACAATGTTTTAATACCACGGCTTTACGACGTTTTCTTTGCCAGTACAATTGTTACGGTATGGTTTATTAAATTTTTTTGGCTCCATGTCTATTCTATATCTTTTTCTTTATTTTTATTACATTTTCATTTCATCTTTCAAAATTTAATTTGACGACTTCCACTCAATTTTAAACAAATTTATTTAAAATTTTTGGACTGTATTCAGTTCGGTCTTTCCTTTGCTTTGCTTGAGCCATCAATTTATCATTAAACGAAGAATATATCTGATATATTCTCTCCTCATTAAATCCCGTCTCTTATTATTAAAAACCGAAAATCAACGAACTTCCATTCACCCAAACTTGATATACATATGCCTATTGGCTAAATACACTTCCGCTACTGCGAAATACACTTTAATTAAATACAAAATTTCAGTTACACAAAAATAAATAAATAAAATATGCTTAATCAAAATGACGTTATATTTTCTCCATTTTAAACTTATATTAAAAATAAATAGAAATCATAGTGCATTGCATTGGCTAAACATACCATATTATAATAAATAAATAACTATAAAAATTCAATTATTAAAAACCATGATCGTAAAAAGTATTTTTCTTTTCCTCGGAAACTGTGTCAAAAATAGATGACTATGTCATCACATAGATGACTATGTCATGTCATACAGCTTGAGTGGGCCTAATGGTTAAGAGCATGTGTTTCCTCTTAAGAGGTCACAGGGTCAAAACCAGAGGGGGGTAGAGTATGTATGCCTTCGTAGACTTAGCAGTCAAATCGCTGCGCGGAGGTGGGTCCCTTGTCCCACAAACAAGGGGGTCTCATACACCAATTTGGTGTCTCGCTTGGCTGTGACCTTAAAAATGGATATTATTATTATTATTATTATTATAAATACACAGTATATCAAAACTCATCTCATACAATAATATATATGATGTATTCCATGCAACTCTGTTATAGACATTTTTGGGCACTGCAACCCCAATCATATATGTCCATAAACCAAGGGCTTCTCAGTGCTTAAAAGTATTGCTTCACACCCTAAAGGAACAAAGTCAGCTCATTACATTATCTCCCAAAAGTTCTCCATGGAAAGCTGCTCAAAACTGGTCAAAGTTGGAGCATACAAGCTACTCAGTGCTAAGGGCGCGATGCATCTCACCTGCTCAGTACAAAAAGTGTGATGCATACTGGATAGCCCTTTTGTAGGGTGCGGCGAGCGAGAGTAGACAAATGGCAGAGACAGTTTGCAAGGTGGATGATGATGGAATCTTCCAGAAACTTATCCTATGACACTTGCCTATATGAATTCGCCTAGGGATGAGTAAGAGATCATGGATCTCCAAGTGGAACCAAGAACTTGCAGAGAGAGGACACTAATCAAAAACCCAGCAGCTGACTCACCCCCTGCAAACATTTATATATGGATCCTTCACCAAAGATATCCAGAGGCTGGAATCTTGTATTTTGTAATGAATTGTCGTTGGTTTCTTGGTGAAACATCATAGTGTTGGGTTATCTAAGCTTTTCATGAGGTGAAGAAGGGCTTTCATGCTAGAAGGATGACGCTGGGTCAGAGCAATAGGTTGTAATCCTCTTTGCTATTTCTTTCTATTAATAAAGCTATTCGAGTTTTCCTCAACATTCTTGTATGTTTGATGATATATGCATTTGTGTGGCCAATATATATCTGGTCGTATATTGTTTATGATTGTAGATCTCTGTTCTTCGATAGTGTTATGCTGTTTTGATTCTATAGGTGCTCTCCGAAGCGAGGAAGGAAGTGGCAAAGATTTGTCAAAAGGGAGAGGAACCAAGCGCAAGACTGAGGTTGGTACCCTGGAACCAAGTGCAAGACTGAGGTTGGTACCCTTTTTTCCCCTCTTATCTACTTCTCATAAAAGAAAATGAAAGTAGTTTTACTTTGTTTGTTTCTAAGATAGCTACCTGTCTTAGTGGGACTAGCAGCTCCGAGTGGACACTAGATTTCCCGATAAAAAAATGGCGACTCCACTGGAGAACGAATAACTTGTTTGCTTATCTAGATTTGTTTGCTTTATAAACTACAGACAGAGCGTGAAGTTAAGCCAACTAGCCTTCGAACTGCATTTGCTATGCAAGTGCAAAGTAGATCAACATTGCTTCACTCTATCTCCGATTTTTGTTTATAAACTAAACAATCGATTTGCAAACATCCTAATTGCCCTGGTGGTGGCTCTAGTAACCTCGTTAGATCAACCCCTGTGATTTCTATTTACTGACTATCACTTGCTTGGCCTAAATCCCTGAACTGAGTTGTAAACTATGACCAAAGACCAATTAAAGTCTCATCCCTATACCATCGCACCCTCTCTTCAGGGAAATTTGGATGCATTGCACCTCTCGTGTGCAGTAGGTGAGATGCATCCATGTTTCCCTGTGTTACAGGTGCGATGATCAGAAAAGGCTAATTTTGCCTTTATATTTTGGTTTTTATTCACTCTCTTCAGTTCTATTCAGGAGTTTTGTTGCCTATGATCAGTATACCACTGTGGAAACCCCTTTCCTTTCTATTATTCCACCTTCATTGTACAAAGAATTATGAATGTTTTTATGTATTGTGCGCCATTTACAGTTCTCTTTTACAAAGAAGTAGTGTAATCGAACTGTCGTTTCTTGATTTGGAAGTGTCGCAAGTATCATTTTCAGTCAAAGAAAAGAATCCTATTGTTCTTGATGGTCGATTATATTGTTACTCTTGTATTTGATTTGAATTACTAGTTTTTCGAGTGTCAAAAGCAAGTTTCAATTCGAAATCGAAAAGTGTCGTCATTATCGTCCTTTTGTTTTTGAAAAGAAATTTGTTAGTACTGTAGCTTTGAAAAAATAATTCAGATTTGTACTGAACATTCTTTTTTGTCATTCACACATTAATAAAGCGAAAAAAAAATACATGCATGTGCATTTACATTTAGACTGCTTGTTGGTTTGATTTAGGACAGTGCATCTAGTGTGTGCTCTCTTCTCTATGTTGAAAGAATATCATCTCTCTTTCCTTAGTAGCTAGGATTTTCATTGCAAAAAGAAGATTAAATGATTGTTTATCATCTTAGATTGCATTTTAGGAATTATATATCTACATCACGCGGTGAACGTAAAAGGCAAATTTCTTAAGAAAGATCAACTGCAAAATAAATTGAATGAACATAAAAATGCTTTGGAACCTAACGCACAACATTTAGAAGTCTAGGCTAGAGACGTATTCCGACGTCGTAAAGCCTGGTAACTATCGCTTTCATTGTTGGTTGGGTGATTCCTCCTCTTTGAGACGATAAGTGCTAGTATGGATTGGTGCTCCCACATACCGTCAAGTATATATTGGGAGACCACAATAAGCTATATCCTTTATCCTTAGGAAGCCGTGTTTGCCACCCTATCGATCATAATGCACTGAACACAGCATTCGGGAAGATTTACTGCCATACCATAAAAGGTATTCTGTAGTTTTGCGATTTGTTTGGTAATCCCTCTGTCTAGATTTCCAGAGTAGTCCCTTTCATTCATTTTCAGACTCCTTAAAGAAAAAGGTCCATCTGAGCACTTGTCACTTCAGGCTCATTAAAAATCGAAGGTGACTAGAGTCATATTTTGCTCTTTTTGTCTCTTAAAAATTGAAAAAGCAAGTTGTGTCAAAGCATCTAAAATTTATTTTAATCAGAATAACATCACTATTCTAGCGTTGGTCTTAGGTTGAGGAAAATGGAGTCCACCAACCAAGGATTTCCCCTTGGAGGAAATCCTAGTCCTTTCTCCTCTTAGGGAGATGTTGGTGCACCTCATATGGCCACATCGTCACTTCAAGGATTGACGATTGGCTTGCCAATATGGCTCTTCTCTACCTCTGTCGTTCAAAACACCATGATTCCTAAATAATCAAGTCAACATCTAGATGATACTAGAGTTACCCCCCAACCTTCTACTTCATCTGTTCCTCCCTCTCGTCCTTCCTCTTCACTTGATGAAGTGGGTAAAGCTAAAAATCAAGTAACTAAGAAGGTGAAGAAGGGGAAGGATAAGAAGGAAAAGAAGAAGAAGGAGCCAAAGGCAGAAAGGGGTAACTTCGCATTGACTAGCGAAAATACACACACTGCACCATCCAAGCCTATATCTCCATGTGTCATTTGTAAAGGAGACCACTATCATCGAGATTGTCCTTACATCCCTCAGATCTTAAGGGACTGGTCTCCTCGTTCGCACAATCCGGTGTCATCAACCTCTGATGATCATGTTGAAAGTACACTGTCAACTAGTGAAAGCGAAGTATCTGGACAGAAAAGGACGTGTAAATTTCCTTGTAAACTGTGTGAAGGTGATCACATCGTCCATCGTTGTCCCTTCCTAGACGAAGCTAAAAGAGTCTTGGATAATCGTCCTGCTTCACCGCTACGACTTCTTCATGGATACAAGAAACTCTTGCCAAGTCCATCACTAGTTGAAAACTTGACTGACACGCCATTATGGTCGGTCGAAGCATCTATCATTGAAGATAAACCCTTTGAATCCACACCAGACGAAAGTCAAAAGGTCGAGGCGGTGGTCGACCCGGTCTTGCCTTCAGAATGTCCATCTTCAGATGATACAGTCACTGAAGGGAATGAGAACGACTCCGTTCAAATTCTTTTTGTAAACACAGACTTCGATGAACATGGGGGTAATATAATCATTCCTTTACCGTAGGAAAGAAGTTCGTCAGAGTCGTATCCAGCCGTCTATTGGGTCCCACCTACAAGCAACCTAGTCGTTTCCTTCGATTGGAATCTACTAGGCAGACCCCGTTTACCAGCTAGTGTACCATTCTGAATCATTGTACAAGCTTACAGAATGGTCATGGTTGGTACCATCATAGATGAAGGGGCTTCTGTGAGTATCCTTTCCTCGACTTCTTCGAAAACACTTGGTTTGCCATCGCTTCTACCTGAGATGAGAAATCTGACAGGCTTCGATAAAGGAACCAGTCGACCGTTAGGGATCCTTCCAAATGTGCCTATAACATTGAGAAAAAAATTGTTTATATGAACATAATGGTAGTCCAAGGACCTCTAGACTATAATCTACTCCTTGGGCATGACTATGTTTATTGCATGAGAGCTATTGTCTCCTCACTCTTTCGAGTAATGTGTTTTCCGCATGAAGGCAGAGTGGTCCAACTCCTAGACCAACTTTCGCTCCCCGGCTCACACATAGCTAATAGTCAAATGCCATCTCTAAATGGTCTTTTCATGAAAGGAATGTCTCATCAGTCTCCAGTCCATCCGCCTGAAGAACGTCAGTAATTCGGTGGTCATGACTGAAACCCAGGGGGCATGCAACCTCGTCTGCTTCGGCACGGAAACTCTAGGTATAGGTCAGCTTTTCGCAAAGGATATATGACTGGTCCGACACCCGTCCATCTAGGAAAATGGGATTAGACTGGAATAAGATTCCCTCGTTAAGGTTAGGTGATTGGAGCCTTTGTCCAAATGGACTAAGCCAAGGAAGTGTTTTTGTCTGCTATGCGGATGGAAACTATCTTGCAAAGGTGAGAACTTCTATGTGGTAACCAGGAAACTCTACTTCGCTATACCTGGGGGCGTGCAAACCTTTTGTGCGCAAGTGAAAAGTGACCAATGTAACGCTAACTCTATAGTTCCATTGAATTAAATTGCTTAAGTTGGGTGAGTGGTCAAATCGACCGTTCACCTTCGTAGGGGCTAAATGGCACCCGCAAAGTAAAGGAAAAATTTTCCTACCTGACCTTAGCGGTTAACTAACCCCTAGAACAGTAGTTGGTCGTTCCTAGCTTGCATGCGAGAGGCAGTGGAGCAAAGTTCCGAATGGTGCAAGCTCCTTAAAAATTGAACCTATCGATGAGATATCCTTATTATACGATTGGCACGAGCAGTTTTTATGTGAAGTTCAAGCTCGTTAAAAATTAAACCTAAGCAATGAGCAAGGTGTTTCCCCCAAAGTTTAAGCTCATTAAAAAATGAACCAATCTCCGGTAAATAACCATTGTGAATGCATTATCATCAGCTTTTGAGCCTTGGTCATATTCTCATCATCACCTCCACTCTGTTTTAGCCGATCATACGCCTCCATTTGATTGTTTACCGTTTTTCAGGAACATCGGCGATGAGTGATCTTGTTAGCCATCCTTGTGACACTCTCGTGATTGGAAAATTCCAAACCTTACGTGGAATCAGCTGCTACCCGAAATCATCACTCGTTCCTCAAAAAATGAGTCTCCTTTCTGCTCTTTTCATCTGACTCGTAAAAAATGAAAGATCGCCGAGCAATTGGCCTCTCCAGCTTGTTAAAACTATTGGAAGTGTTATCCCTCCTCTAGATTTTAATCTTTTTGGACCTAAGGGATTATTACACAAAACGATCGAATGCTTGTTTTGTTCGGCTCGTTAAAACTATCAAAAATTCATCCCTTCCGTATTATTTTATACTTTTTCGGACTTAAGTGATTATATGACGAAAAAGGATTATTGGAGTTTCCTTTTCGTCCCTTTTCAAACTCTCTAAATTGAAAAAGGATCAAGTTATCATTTTCGTTAAACTCGTTAAAATCAATAGCGACAAACTTGTCATATAGACAAGAACGAGTTTCACTGTCGCTAAGCTTGTTAAAATATAGCGACGGGTTCGCCCAAAGGGAAAATTATAGAACAAGCATATGTTATCCTCCTCAAGCTTGATAAAAATAAAGAGGTACTGGTCAGCAATGATTGGGGAAAAATTGGGAAGAAAACTTGAAGAAGCTTTATTGGTAGCAGGTCGCTCTTGAACATGACACTTTAACTCCATGTCTGAGTCAGTTTGGGTTATTCTATTCATCGGTCATATTACCATTGGTCCATCGCACCATCCATCTTTGGGGTTAACACTACTAATCAATTTTAGTGCCGCTGATATGTTCAAGAGAAGTTGCTCACAGAATTCACCTGTATCTCACCCACTGCAATACATTCACGCTCCATTCTTTCATGACTGCCACCCTGAACCTTGTATCATCAGATTGTTTTCACCTCCACAAAATCATTTGCTCCATTTCGTGTTGTAGATGTAGGATTCATTAAGACCCTCCTACGATGGGTCACTTCTTGTCGACATCAACTCATTATCCAAGAAGTCGACCTAGGAACAACCCTTTCAGTACTTTGAAGCTTTCATGCCTCAATGGTAAGTTTCTCACTTCCGGCAATAGGTTTACATCAATGGCCTTCGACCGAAAGATTTTTACGTGGTGTTCGACGCCAAGTCCCTTTTTCACACCACGTGAATTGAGCTGTCGTACCTTGAGGGCCATCATCATTATCGGTGATTCCTCTCGCGCCTGTTAACAACTTACATCATTGGCTGGTAATCAGGCGATGTCTTTCCATGTTCGAC